>SNVD02004836.1:0-21066 GCA_013180625.2 Boswellia sacra
ATCTTGGTCTCGTCCGACCAGACCACCCTCTGCCAATCGTTCACAGTCCAATTTTCATGCTCGAGGGCTCACCTGTATCGTGCAGTACGATGCTTCCTGGTTAGTCTAGGTTTTTTCGTCTTTCTTCTAGAGCGGAAACCGAGCTGTCTAAAGGCGCGCCTGATTGTTTGAGGACTGACAATAATATCAGACTCACAAGGTAAACCTTTTCAGCATGACACTCGGATGGGGGTGTGTGTGGTGTGTCCGTGCAGGACTCGCAGAGTTACGCACGATGACGATACTCTCCGCCCCTACCAACGAGCCGTTCTCGAGTAATCGCGCGTTGAAACTTCGCAGATTTTCATGCAGTATTGCGTGCGCCTTTGTCCATTGCATCACACAGCGCTATTTTAGCGCAATTATACTGCGCGCAATTTTTTTTATCTCACTACTCTGCACTATTTCAATGCGCGCATATAAATAATATTATTACAATACAATTTAATCGACAAATCATTTTTATTTCGCCAAGATGAACGCAAAAATTTTATTTTTCCTCCTCGCAGCCACAGCAAGTGCAGCTCCAATCGTGAAAAGGCAAGCAAATACAACACCAGAGCCAGATTCAAGCACGAGCCATGCCGATACCGCAAGACAAATACTCCACGGCCTATTTCGAGCTCATCGTACGCAACTTCGACTCAATCACACGCGTAATGAAGCCGCTCTAGTGTGCCACAGATCCGCACAAATTCTATGGGGAACCGGCCGACAGTCGACCCTTGAAACTCGTCTCGAAATAGAATCCATCAATCTTGCACGCATTCTCACCAGCAATTCGACGATAGCCACGCAAGACCAGGGCCAACAATCTCAATCCTCGCAGACTTCACAATCTCAAACCTCTCAAGGCAGCAGTTCTAGAAGCTTCGATCCTTGTGAAGAGCAAGGCATTGAGATACCGGGCTTGAAGAAACCAATCAAGTTGAGCACGATGAAGTCTATCGTATCAATGCACGACCGGAACAGAAAAGAGTCGGCAATACGCAAGCTTTATCCTTGGTACAGAAGGCAGTATTTGGATAGATTCAAGGATTGTATTCAACGTGGCAGCACAACCGCATCTTATTACGCTGATATCGATCAATACACCGCAGCACAGGTATCATTGAATAGAAATCTGGGACGCCCCGTTCGTGACTACATGATCAGACACTGGGCCAGCCAACGAGCACGAGCAATAGGTTTCGATGACTTCGGGTGCAGTTCTACCTGGCTCTCCGACTTCAAGAAGCGTAACCGAATCAGGTCAAAGAAGATCACAAAGAAGGTCACCAGAGCAGACAGAAGAAGTAGAGACAGCATCAACGAATCGAGGCGACAGTTTCTCCGTCGCTATGAAGAATTGAGCAGTCGATTTGGGATGCGTATGATCTACAACTTCGATCAGTCGGGAGTCAACTACGAGATCACCAACACTCGAACACTCGATTTCTCTGGGACTAGAGATGTAGTGATCAACATTAACAGCGCTAATGATGCCACTCATTCGTACACGATTCAGCCCATCATCTCGCGAGACGGTAGACTCATTGGACCATTGCTGATATGCCTGCAAGAAGCATCTGGTCCAGGAGTTAGAATAAGAGATGCAATACAAGCTCGTCAAGACGAATATCGAAATATACGTGTATTCTGGTCGAAGTCCGGCAAGATGAGTGCTGAACTCATCATGAAATGGATCAAAGAAGTATTGGTTCCAGAGATACACCGACGGGCAGGCCCAGCGCTAATGCATTTCAACCTTCAGGCTCGCTCGGCGGAGATCAATGACGACCACTATGAGCCACTGGAGGATCCGTTTGTTGACGATGTTACTATGGAGTGCCATAGAACTGCAATGGCCAGTTCATACCAGAAGCAGAATAATTGCACTGAAACAGAGCAGCCGGTGGCCGGTCCTTCATGGCGAGATGATCCGGAAACCGCTCAAGAACGTCGCGAACTGTCACAGAGTCCTTGTTTCGCAACAGCTATCAGGGAAGCGGATGAAGCATGTATCATCCCGAGGACTCTTGCTCTCGTCTTGGCCGACGCCTGGGGCGGCCACTCAAGTCAACGCACCCGTGAAGAGCTGCAGCAACAAGGGATACAACTCTTGCAGATACCACCGCGTACAACAGGTGATGTCCAGCCTCTTGATGTTGGTTTCTTCCGTCAATACAAGATCATTTTGAAGCGTCTGACTGAAGCAGCTCTCCTCGACGATACTGTCCAGACCGAACACCGACGCTGGCATGTGCTCAACATCAACTCGTTGGTATGGAACCAGCTGCAAGCGCCCATCTATAGGGACATGATCAGGTGGGCTTGGCGCAAAACAGACGAGCGGTTCCGGGAGGAGGAACTCGAGTTCGGATCTCCACCAGCAGGGGCAAACGAAATCAATTTCAACTTCGGCAACGGTCGTATCTGCGAGATAGACAACTGCACCCACCAAGCAGTGATTCAATGTTCGCATTGTGGCAAGCTTCTCTGCACCAAGCATTTCTTGGAAAGAGTATGCTTCCACGAGGTCGATGGAGAGGATCATGTCGAGTCCGAGCTCGAATTCGAGAGCGATCTTACCGACGAAGAGCCTACCAACGATAGCTACACAGCTGAAGAGATTGTTGAAAATAACTCGACAACTGTTGCTTCACCCGAGGTCGTTGAAACGACCACCGTTGCAATCGAAACTACGTCTTGGAACGAGTTTGATGAGTTGGCCGCTTAATTTTTCAATAAAAATTTCTCGAAAACGGTTCCTTGGTAGGGGTGGAGACTATCGTCATCTTGCGTAACTCGACGAGTCCTGTCCAACGACCTACAGCATGACCATGCGCGAGTGTCATCGAAAAAAAGGTTTACCTTGTCAGCTCTGAGGTCTCGGGCAGCCTCGACAGCTGTCCTGAATTTGCCACGTTTATAATTGATGACAATATCTTGTTTTTGTTTGAGACTCACAAGCACTTGTCAGCTTGGGGGGCGCCACTGGTCTGGGAGCTGGCGGCGGCAGCTCGAGCGAAGATCTGGCTCGAAGAACTGAAGTCTTGCTGACACCAAGCGACCGGGCGACTGAACGAGAGCTCTTCCCTTGATCGAGCTGATTTTCGATGTCCCGGAGGACTGTACGATCTAGGGGTCTCATCTCGGCGGTGCGGAGCTGTTGAGGGCGACGGAGGTACGATCACAAGGATAGGATCACAATAGAGATAATACGGAGTCTTAAATAGGTGTCCACTCGGTGAGCCAACGCAAATTAACTTTGCTCGAACCCCAAAAGGGTCCAGAACAATCTGTCGAGACATCGCTCACAAAACCGGACCAATAATGGCCCCTCAAAAACCGTCTCCGATATCACTCTACTGATAATCCGATCGTCGAGCGCGATCGCCATGTGCGCAGAGCACTCGTTTCAACGTGCTGTAAAAATTTCATGTTTATCGGACTCAAGAGATACAAGTTATAGACATAACAAGTCGAAAGAGCGAATCATTGGACCAATTGTGTGAGCCACTGTACATCATCCAATGGATAATAGCAACACCAAGGTGAGCGGGGCTTACATTCCTCGTTCCGTCAATGCCGAATTCAGGGATACCATCACAGATATAAGTTATGACCACTTCGGCCACAGACTAGCCTTGTCATCCACAGATCACACCATTCAAATATGGGACCTGAGCCACGACGGCACCTATCACCTAACCTCAAAATTTCGCTCACATTCAGGTAGTGTCTGGAAAGTCACATGGGCGCATCCAGAATTCGGTCAGATTTTAGCTACATGCTCTCTGGATCGGACTGCCATCATCTGGGAGGAGGTACCAGACACGAGCATCGATACTAAACGATCATCTGACCAAACCTCCCACTGGGCCAAGCGAGCTACATTAGTCGATAGTAGGACATCTCTGACGGACATTAGATTCGCTCCTAAACACCTTGGACTTATGCTAGTAACCTGCGCCACAGACGGACACGTGAGAGTTTATGAAGCACCCGATATAACAAATTTGAGTCATTGGTCATTGAAAGATGAGTTCAACTGCAAGATGGCTTGTTCCTCAATCACATGGAACCACTCTAGGATCCATCCCCCAATGTTAGCAGTTGGTAGTGATGACGCAAACAGTCCGTCTCCCAAAGTTTTGATATACGAGTATAACGAACACTTGCATCGATGGATAAAGGTCGACGCTGTGGCCAGTGCTACCGATCCTGTCCACGATCTCTCGTTCGCGCCCTACATTGGACGCTCATATCATCTCCTTGGTATTGCATCAAAAAATGTCCAGATAGTTACGATCAAGTCGCAACTTGCAAATACCACTACATTAGCGACACCATCTCTAAATGCGGCTGTGGTTTCTTCTAATGTCTCGCCCACTGTATCCAATAGCAGTGGAAGCAGTCGGTTCGAGATCAAAACAGTCGCCCACTTCGATGATCATTTAAGTCAGGTCTGGCGCGTATCTTGGAATATCACAGGAACTATTTTGGCCTCGTCTGGCGACGATGGTACAGTGAGGATGTGGAAATCAAATTATCTTGATAACTGGAAGCCTCTCGGAGTGCTCAATGACAATATCGGTGTCCAATCCTCAAACTCGAATGGCGAGATGGAGCGTGCAGAGTGATAGACGAGTGCGAAACTTTAAGTACAGCTAAACATGGTGTAGGAGACGACTTAATCACAACCTCCGGGTGTTAGCCTTGGTGGCCCGTAGAGAAGCTCAAGAAATGCTACCGAGAGCCTGCTCTCAAGCATCATCCAGACAACAATTCTAACGAGGAAGACCGGTTCAAGGCTATAAGTTAGGCATACGAGGTTTTCTCTTATCCAGAAAAAAGAGAAATCTATAATCATGGAAGCAAACAAGCCATCAAGCAAGGCCACAGTTGTGCAGCCGGGGGCGAACATCTTGGCTAATACACTCGTGACATCTGTTCTAGCTATACTTCTTCTCGCTTACTTCAAAAGAGCACGTCTATTATTCCATTCGATTGTATAAGAAGGAAGGTGCCTGGCTACCTGATTGAGCTTCATTCAATTTCACTTTCCAGTCTTTGTAAGTCTGCTTACTCTTATCTCTGAGGCCTCGAAAGATGAGTTTGAGCGATGGGTTGATGCTACGGAATAGAACACCACTTTTAGTTTTCATATCATTCAGCCAGTCTTGATATTGCATATTTACCCTGTTTGCTGTCCGCTCTTCATATAGATTAACCTCAAATTCAAAATCATCATTGAACCCCTGACCAGAGTTGAGCATCTCAAGTCGGCCCTCTATGAACTGCCGAAACATCTGAAGCTCGAGCATCTTCTTCAGGTATGGCTGGAATGACGCTGATCGGGTTGAAATGAATCGGTCATGATCGAATGAAATTTTCTCACCATCATTGAAGACAAGGGCTTCGCGATAACCTCCTATCAACATAACTAGAGCGCGTAAGAATGCACGACTAACTGAGTCACCGAGAACGACTTGATTCTTGAGATCATTTCTTATGGAGGTCACAACTCCGTGCGGCAGATTCTTGACATCTTCATGAGAGGTCAGTACGACGTTATCGTCCGCCAGCAACAAAACTACATCCCCCAAGTCGCTGAGTTTCAGTTTTTTGAATGTTGGTTTTGGTACTCCGATCATGTATGGCATGGGTGCTTGGAGATATGCCATGAGATCAGTTGGCAAAACCGATATGAATATATGTTGCCAATGCATGGGGTATAGTAGTGTATTGATTGCCTGGACGCATGCACTCAATCTATCTAGGCTCTCAGACGTGACGATTATGTGTCTCTCATTTAGGGCAGAGGCGAAAAGTGTAATCATGTTGTCGACGTCTGTCGTGTTCCGATACTCGGTGAGGTTTCTGTCCTCTGGTATAGTCGCGAGAGAGTGGTGGTCTGGTACCTCATATGTGAGCTTCTTTGTTTGACCGTCAGACAAAATATACTGCAAAACCAGTTGATTATTGGGCTGCTCAGGAATTTTGCACTGGTATAGTGACTTCAAGAAACCAAGCAATTCATCCTGTTTGGTTGGTGATTGATATATTGTTCCAATGTGAGAGACGACTTTGAAAAATGTCTCATGCCAAGGCAACTGGCTTAATAGAACTATACATGATTCGCTCGAGTTAGATATTCTACAGTACCCAAAAGTCCATTTTGATTCGATATTGGTCAAAACGAAGGAGAACTGAGTCACTGCATCGAGGGCGAGCTGATTGCAGGGATATGCAAATTTAGGCACCGATTCAAGGACTTCCCTATCTTTAAAGGTGTCAGGGAAACGTCTTCTTATCCATGGCTTTTCTTTCGACCCGCCATCTGTATCTCGCATTCGAATAGATATTTCACAGTAACAGTCGAAGATCCTGTCCGGATTTGTTTTGAGACGAGTCGACTTGTGCATCGAGCTATCTAACTTTAGCAGACATAGAGACGCGTTATGCTGACTGGTACTAGAATGTCGGGATTGGAATATCTGTGTCTATAGCCGACTCCGATTACGTTGGTCAGATAATGTATGTTAGGTCTACGGGTGTTTTATCGGTGTTATTAGAACCAACTCGTAATCTAACACTAACCACCCGTCAGGGAATATAAACAAGCGCGCAGCATCTCGCACACGCCTTCTATGATTTGACAGCTTGCTCTATTCGACCGAACGGTGCACGATAGCTGACATGATTGCATCCAATCAGACAAGTCCGAACTTCGACTCCACCCACAATCAATGGGTCGGCAAAACACTCAACAGATCGAACCATCGTAACATCCACTAGGAATGTTTAGTTTGTTTTATGGGCTATGGGAGTACCTATTTGACAGAGGCAACTACTTTGTACTTATATTAGGACTTGACAATTCGGGTAAAACCACCTTTCTCGAGCATGCCCGCTGCAACTTCAATAAAAACTATAGGCGCTTAGATCTCAAGCGAATAGCATCCACTGTTGGACTCAATGTTGGGAAGATAGATACTAATGGCGTGATTTTAAACTTCTGGGATCTTGGTGGCCAGAGAGACTTGAGACTACTCTGGGACAAGTACTTCTCCGAAGCGCATGCAATCATTTGGATTGTCGACTCATCCGACCAAGAGCGGCTCAACGAATCAGTGGAAGCTTTCACGCAAATAGTCAAGAATCCTTTATTGTCTGAGCTCCCTATGCTTTTCGTAATGAACAAGCAGGATTTGCCAGCTGCAATGGACCCCAAAGAAATAATATCTGCCTTCAGACCAGGTCTGGATTTGTTAGGTCAACGGCGATTTCTGTCCATACCAACATCCGCCCTCAAGGGACGGGGAGTAACCGAGTCAATTGGATGGATCGGCGAGCACGTGCAGTTCTCTCCCAGGCTGCCCTGTGAAATCTAACCGATGTGCGATATGTAGCTTAGAGGCTGTGTGAGTCAAACTCTCATTGATAAACGAAATATTAGCACCTCATAATTTTATTGAAACTTCCTGATGAGGTTGAGAAGCAACACAAGACTCGATCCATTCATAGTTTGTTGCCTTGTGTAAGGATTATCTCCATGTGACAAGGCGAGGCCATGTAAGGGTTGATACGGCCGTGAGCTCGGTATGTTCGTCTCCTCATCTTGGGAGCTCTGTTGATTTGTATGTGCGATACATACAACTTCTCTACATCCAGACTCTTGAAGTCGGCATTTGCCTCAGCGTTACTCAGTAGGTGCAGTAGGTATTCAGCAGACTTGGCTGGCCAACGTCCTTGAGTCCACTTATGATTTTTGCATTGGGCTTTCCTGCCAACGCCGCCATTATAACGTCTGAATGGTACGATTTCTTTCTTAGATATAACATTCTTGAGAAACTGTTGCGCTCGCCTTAGAGACAACCCCTTGATGGCCTGGGCGGTCTCACGCGTATTCTTGAAATGGACACGAATATTTGAGCCCTTTGCCTTGCAAGCTATCTCGTAAGAGGTATTGAGTGAGAAGTTAGTTTTGGAAATTAGTTAACTGGCGAAGTTGCTTTCACGTGAGTGGAGATAAAGATGATAGTACTTACACTTGCTTGCAACCGTGGGCTCTCTAGCATATTTCCCCATCTTTAGTGATTAATATAAAGATTTGTTATTGGTGATAATGTATTGAGTAGGTATTGTAGGTTCTGGGAAAGTAGATAGCGAGGACCTTGTGTCTCGGAATGAATGCTTTGTGTTTCAGGTTCTGCGAGAATTGCCATGCATCCGTCCACGGCATGTTCCATCCGTGTGGAGCATGCGCACCAAAGGACATGACGTAGTTTAAAAAAATGGCGCGTACTCCAGCCTGCGGCCTCACTCAGCGGCTGAGTGACTCAGGCCGCCTGAGTCAGCAACGCTGTCACATCATCGAACAGCTGTTCGGACTTGGACCATGAATATCTATTATTCCCCAGTCTATCAAGATGGGACCTTCATCCGCCGCTGTCCAAAAGTTCCTCCAACGCCAAGAGCAAAAGAAACGCGAAGATTCTGAGAGGAGAATACAGGAAAAGATATCCACTCTTGAGCATAGGGCAGCACAAGGAGATAAGAAGGCGAAGACTCAGTTGAAGAGGTTTAAAGATGAGAAGACCAAAGTGCCTGATCACACGCCACCTGTACAACGATCAGTTAATCGAAACCATGTCACTGTTCGTTCAGAGGGATCCGAACCATCAACTTCGATCAAGAAGAAGACTCATGAACCGAACTTCGAGGAATTAATGAGACTGGCTGCCAGCAACAAGAACGAGATCCGTCAAACTGAGCCAAATTTAGTCAAGAAGATTAGGAAGAATACTCCCAAACCACAATCGCTCACTCCAGAGCCAACCCCATCGAAGCCACTAGTCAAACTTACCCGTCCAGTGAGCATAATTCCTCCAACTCGACCGATAGTTACGCATGCTAATCGACCTCACCGTAGCCCACCCATCTCCAAGAGGCCTTCGCTAAGCAAAACACACAGAAACCATTATGAAAATTGTTCCACAAATAGATACGAAGATCCTTATGAGGATGATGATTACGAGTCCGATGGTTTTGTTGTAGATGATGAGGACCCCGGAGCTCAAGCTGAACTTGACAAGACTATCCGTTCTGTATTCCGATACGACAAGCGTCAGGCTAAGCTCCGAGAGCAGGCCTTAGATAGAGAGTATCGTGCCATAGGACGAGTGAGCACGTTCGAAGATCTCGAAAGAGAAGAGAGACGTGCATCAAGATTAGCCGCCGAAGAAGATGCCCGGGCATTGCGGGAGGAAGAAGAACACAAAAGACTAAAAAGGTTGAGATTGAAGAGGAAAGCCTAGAGCAGAACAGTGTGATCTGCTTCGAGCAACAGCATGACTCTTTTATTTGCATCGAGGGTACAAGACATCATAGTGACCTGGACGGTAAAGGAGATGTATTTTACACTCATTTGGATGGTCCAGGTTCTCAGGGAAATCGTGTGCGTTCACTGCGCCATCAGCTCGGTCCATATATATAATCCGTATCCTTACTTCCAGAGCTGATGTGATTGCAACAACATGGATGTGATCACTTTCCCGGTACATTGGTTCAACTTCAGTCTTGCAAAAGTCCACAATGCTTGACGTCCCGACTAGGAAGTTGGAGAATTTGTCAGCATTCCGCTGTAGATATCCACTTGTGATCAATCTAAAATAAACAACTATATAATCCGAGACTGCCTGTTCACAGAATCTCTGTAACAAATCCTCTGTGGATTGAATTTGTCTATCCTTGATGTTCAGAAGAACTTCCAAAAAAACATCATAGAAGTCCTCTATAGTTACTGAAGGAAGGCCTAGATTTATAAGTTCATCTTTGCTATGCTTGGTAAATTTGATGAATTTGTCCAGTTCATCTTCATTTTTATTATCTAATAGGGCTTCGAAATACGCAAACCCGAAAGCTCTGAAGAAACAGTTGCCGTCGGGTCTAGTGCGTCTCAAGAATGCATAATCTCTTTCCAGATGATCTATCTTATTTTGATATATATTATCATCTGCCTGATAGTCTGCTTTCAACTCTTGGATAGGTATCTTGCAGCTAACAAAGGGAATTTTATCAGCGATCTCTTTCTCAATGAGTCTCTCTTGATTCTTGATCGCCTCTATACTTTCAGAGTCCATCATAGTTGGGTTTGAGTGAGTTCAGACGCTACGGACGGCTTGAGGCCGATGGTGGCTGGGTGGTAGATGAGAACAGTGTATAAGGAGCGAGTTGTTTTGAGCCTCTGTGAGCTTGGAGTTTTCTGACGTGCTCAACAATAACATCTGAAATGTTTTAGATACACCATGGAATATGCACGAAACGGTATGTGTCAACCTGTTATTATTGCCTTGCTGTCGAAAGGTGCGAGTATGAAGCAAAGCAGAGTTGCCAATAGGACTGAGGATGAGCGCGAGCCGGAATCCACTCTCTGCTTTGTTCGAGTGTGTCTAGTTCTGGCACGTGCCTAACGCGATGACGCTGCCCGTGCCAGTCTCTGTGTCCAGTCCCGTGGTTCAGAGCGGAGAAAGACTCGACATCCTGCAATCGGTATTTGCCACGGAGAAATTTTCCAGAAAGAGCCAGAGCGCCCTCGCTTCGCACTCGTTCATCTGGGGGCAGCTCGATACTGCGTACACACACTGCGCGAGCTGAGTCCCGCTCTCCGAGGGCGACGAGTGTCAGCTACCGAACTGCATTCGGACTGAGTTATATCAGTCGCTAGCAACCTAGACCCTTATACCGCCTCACACTGGATTAGAACTTCGAATAACTTTCTAGATCTCCTCAGTCGATACTATGGCTACTGTTGCAGTGTTTTCGATGATACTTACTAGTTTTGTAAAGGACCTTTGCATTGCATTGAAACCATGGGTTGCGTTCCGAGTCGAATCGAGCTGTGTCAAAGTTGTGAAAACATCGGGACTGCGGGACACGGGCGCTTCGAGAAAGTCAGCTCACCAACATTCTTTTGCGAGCCTGACTCCTGCTGTTGCTGGTTGCAGCGCTCACGAGCGCGCCAGTTGGCTCAACACCCGACGAGCGCAAGTCATTGGAGAACAGACAGCGTGCACACTCGTGTGTGTTCTATCTCCTCGCTCTTGCTAAACAGTAACCTTTCCACACAAATCTATACCTTTAATAGTTTCTCTGTTTGTCTGACCCTTTTCAATTCAGTCCCTCGTATTGAGCACTAAATAGCATTCTAATAAGCACCCTCGTGTGAACTGCGAGACTTAGAGTACAGCTAAACATGGTCAAGGAGACAACTTATTACGACATCCTCGGTGTTAGCCCGAATTGCTCGGAGGAGGAGCTCAAGAAATCCTACCGAAAGCTTGCTCTCAAGTATCATCCAGACAAGAATCCTAACGAGGGAGAACGGTTCAAGGCTATAAGTCAGGCCTACGAGGTTCTCTCTGATCCAGAGAAGAGAGAAATCTATGATCATGGAGGCGAACAAGCCATCAAGCAAGGCCACAGTGGTGGGGGTGGCATGTCAGACCACAGCCCCATGGACATATTCGACATGTTCTTTGGTGGTGGACGAAACGTCCCGAGAGGTCCTAAGAAGGGAAAAGATATTACATATCAACTCTGTGTATCTCTGGAGGAGTTATACAACGGAGCTACCAGGAAGTTGGCTATTTCCAAGAAAGTTTTGTGTGACAAATGCGAGGGTCGTGGAACGCGGTCACCAAGTACTGGACCGCAGAGATGCCAGGGTTGCAAGGGAAGTGGTATGAAATACCGAGTGGAGCATGTTGGACCGAACATTGTTCAGCGTATAGAATCGAAGTGTAACGAATGTTATGGACAAGGAGAGATTATATCGCAAAAGGACAGATGCAAAAACTGCGAGGGTAAGAAGATCAAGAGAGAAAAGAAAATCATTGAGGTACACATTGACAAAGGTATGGAGGATGGACAAAAGATAACATTCGCCAATGAAGGAGATATAGAACCCGGTCTAGATTTACCTAGCGATATTGTTGTTGTACTCGATGAAAAACCTCATGAGAGGTTCAAGAGATGTCAAGGCAATGATCTTTTGACTACACTCGAGCTTAATTTGAACGAAGCTCTCTGCGGTTTCACTAGAGCTATAAAGACCTTAGACGATAGGACACTAATTCTAAAGACGCACCCGGGCGAGGTAACGAAACATGGATCGTTCAAATCGATACCAAGTGAGGGTATGCCAATTTATAGGAATCCATTCGATAAGGGTAATCTTTTAGTTCAAATTTCAGTGCAGTTTCCCGACGAGTTAGACCCAGCGTTGGCTCAACAGTTAGAGAAGCTGCTACCACCAAAACCAACCATAGATTTCCCGTTGACTGGAGAAAACGTCGAAGAAGTTACAATGCTTGAATTCGATCCAAGAAGTAGCCGAGCAAGAGGAGGTCGTGGGGGCCGATCTGAGGCATATCAAGAGGACGATGACGATGCATACTCGGGCGGCATGCCTGGAGGGCCCGGTGTTCAATGTCGTCCCCAGTAAAAAGTATACACATCAGAACGTATCCCCATAGCGTATGGTCGAAAGCGAAAGATCCGTATTCAGAGTATTCTCTTTTATTGTCATCTCTTCATGGCTAAAAAACTGAGCAGATTCTCCAGAGCATTTCTGAGATCTTTTGGCTGCTCTCCTGTTGATCAAAAAGAATGTCATGTTTATCACCCGGAGTCAATTAATGAAGCCCCTATTTCGCTCGCTTGTAGCTGTTGTTGAGATATCTCTTAGTCCTCGATTAAAGTAGTAGCGCATCTTTCCAAGATTACTACTCAACCTTACTGTCTTTGTTGTCGCATAAGGCGTAGAATGGATGAGGATAGAGAGGCCTCGACAAGTCGAAGTCTCGATAGTGTGACACAAGGTACCAGGTTTAGCATAGCTCGTCCACGATCATTGGGCGAGTTTATCCTGGATACCCGTCGATGGAAAGTCCCTGACTTCCGTAATACTGCTAACCTATTCCACCAGGTCAAGATAAACCTCTTGTACTTTCAGACAAATTATCTTATTGCGTCACTCGGCATTCTCGCTCTGTTAATGTAAGTTGATTCGAAAGATGATCCATCTCCGCCCAATCCTTATCGCTCGAGTAACGACTAATCTGAGCTTACTTGAAAACATGCACGCGACTCTAGGATCTTTTCTATGAAGACTCTACTCACTGGAATAGTGAGCTCAATCATATTGATCTTGGCGGCATTATTTTTCTTCGAACATATTCCCCAGGCAAGACAAATCAAGCAAAATCATCCCACTGCCGTTATCATTACAGGCATATTCCTTATACTAGTCGCATGGAAGGCATTACATACTATATTGCTCGTTTTCATTATATGCCTGATACCGGTGCCTTTTTGGGTAGCGCACGCAATGTTCCGTTCAGCAGACGGACTCTTAAGTGGATCTAAAATTCATGGCAATTATTTCATCAGCACACCAATAGGTCAGATCATGCAAATGTTTGGCATAAATACGAAAGTTTGAGGGACACGGGCGGCGTAACAATCTATTCAACAAAATTCATGTGCTTCAAAATACCTACTCTCAACAACGGACTTCATGCACATTACAAACTCGCGCATCATCACCTGTGGTTCCCGCACGTGCTTCTGTTTACTTGACTACCTCACATGCTTCGCATGTCTGAATACCAAAAACATATCGCCGGCAATTGCTCTATTCTTAATACATCATGAAGGCAAGCACCATATCTGAGATCCTGGTAGGAACGTATGAGGACTATGTAGTTGGCTATCAATTTGATACCTTCAATCACGTGCCTAGTTCGAGGAAGAAAATGAGAATCGACAAGGGTCCAACAAAGCACTCAAACCATCAAAGATGTCCTCTAGTGCATATCGAACAATCATTTGCGGTGCGAGGTCATTCTGGAAGTGTCAGATGTTTGAGTGCTAGGGCCGACGGTACTCTCGTTCTATCAGCCGGTCAGGACGAAATGATCAATCTGTTTAGCCTGAAGAAGAGGAAACTTCTACATACTTTTGAAGCCGCGATTACATGCGCTGCCTTCGTTGGAAAATCTCACTTGCTTTGTGGCTCCGATGATGGTAATATCTACATTTATGAGTGCAAGTCCACTGGAATAAATCTGGTTAAAACTCTCAAAGGGCATAAAGGTGGTGTTACTTCACTGAGTGTTCACCCCACAGAAAAAATCCTACTGACATTGTCGCGTGACAAAACAATGAGAACATGGAATCTCATCAAAGGTAGATGCGCTTATGTGACGAATATCAGAGCGGAGGCTCACATAGTCAAGTGGTCTAAACTCGGGGACGAATTTCTAGTAGCGGCCAACACGGATATTTATTTGTACAATCAGCAGGGAAAGTTGAAGCGACGGATTACCCTACAAAAAAGGGTTAACTACATAGAATTCCTGAATGACACATTCCTCGTGGTTGCGACAGATTCTGGGAATTTGGAATTTTTCAATAACACGACTACTGAGTGCCTTCCAGTCATGGTTTCCGAAGCACATGAATCTAGGATCAAGTCTATCAAATGCCTCACGCGGTTCAAAAGTGATGTCGACAGCAAAAATCGCTTGTCCGAGGCAGAGTCTCTACGGGACACTCGTTTCGTCACTGCCTCAAGCGATGGATCAGTCAAGATATGGTCGCTGCATATTGCAGGAGACACGGTTTCCAAACCCATCGAACTAGCCAATGTGAATCTAGGAGCTCGTATCACATGCATGACTGCGACAGTACGCCATTGTGCTCAGAAAGAATAGGTTGAATTACGACTCTATCTACCGTACTTCTTTCCAACCTTTGCCTTGACCTATATGTTATTTGCGTTGAGATTTTGTTAGAACATCTAGAGCTACAGTGAAGATCATTCATGAGAATTCTGCAGAGAACATGAACTTACACCCCATTTAAAGTTAGCCTTCTTGTCCGTCTTGACATATGTGCTCACATATGGTACCCATCCCTTATAACCCCTCTTGACTCTGCTGTGTGCTTGCTGTGCCACATTCGACTCTACTGGCTCAAGTGTATCGACAGATCGCTTGTGTCTCGCACCGCTAATCAGATTGAAGAATCTCGATAAGATTGGATGTTCCTCAGAGGCCGAGGAATCATTCGAGTCTTCGTCATAGTCACCCGCCTCAGAATCTGAGCTTTCTGATACGCCCAGTCCACGTTCGCCGTTTCCGCCTTGGAAGTAGCCGTCCGGTCCAGCGACGTTCGCCCCGATGGGTGCGTATCCGGTGACTACATCGTTGGCCAATGCCGATAGCCCAGACAGACCGGTGAGACCCGAAAGTCCGGTGATTGAGGTTTCTGCCTCACCATCATAATCTTGTCCACTTGCCGTTGAGACGGTCAGCGCCAACAGGCTAACTGCCGCTATAAGATGAGCAAGCTCGATTTGACGGTTCATGGCTCGTTGTGTTGCTTCGGCTTGTCAGTTACTTGAATAAATAAACACTCACCTTTGCTCTCTCAGTCCGAGCCACCAAATGGAATCGGTTGCTGAAAACATGACTCACTTTATATCCTTCGTCTTACGATAGATCTCGGATGCCACTGAGCCTCGGGCTCGACTGAGACTAGGATCTGCTGCGTAGGTGATTGACTGCAAGGCCGTGGAGCTAGCCTCGATTGCAGCTGATCTTGTGCATGAACGAATCTGTTTGTATCTGAACGGATGACGTAATTGTTCGGGCTTACCAGGAGCCGTCGATGCTGAGACAGCGCAACAAATGTCAAGAAGGACAAGACAGGTAAAGCGCGGCCCAAATGATGCGAGCAAATCAAACAAGACTGATACCTTGAGTGAAGAGTGACGTCAAAGCGCTCAAGCGCGCGCGTGCACGGCTGGCACAGGTAAACTGGGCCAGACAGATCAAACAAATTGTCCTATGAATTGTGGTTGCACACGCTCAAGAAACAAGCAACAGGACAAAACAACCCGCCTAGATATTCATCGAGCGGTTCTGATTGGGTCAGGTTACAATCTTCGGCCTCACACGAGTGGCCGCGTTGCTTTGGAAATCTCCAGGTAGCTCTGATAATGGTCGTTGGCTATCGGTCGTTTTCTGAGCTCCACGCTGAATATCGACCTCTTGAGAGTCCGGGACAGAAATATTGTGACTGCGGTGATAATATTGCCATCATTACAGCAAATGGCGGAGTCCAAGAGAGCGAGCTTTTCGCTCTTCAACTTGTAGTTTGAGAACTCGATTGGTGCGCCGTTGTTCACAATATCCAGTATATAAGATTTGGGGCTCTTGTGCACTAAATGTGTCCGGACATCAGGTATGTTCCTGGCTAGCAGCTCAATCAGATCGCCTCGATGTGCACAAGGTATGATTGATGGCCTAAGGAACGGTTCATTCGTTGGCCTCACCGACAAAACCGACTCGGGGGTCTTGAATGTGGGGATTTGCTTCTCGTCGTCGTCGAAATCAAATGGTTTTATATTCGACTCTTGCCAAAAATCATCTCCTTCGAACGACATCGTGACAGAGTTTGAGATCTAAGGAAGATTTCGTGAAAGTTTTATGGTGGATTTGATTGTTTTGGAAACATGAGAGCTGATTTAGATGCGTGTGGCTTAAAAGTAAACAAGAATCGAGAAGCGCGCAATCTGCATCAAGTTGATTCGTAGCAGCTAGAGCCAAAGCAGTTCGAAATCTTGCGGCCAGCTATAGACGCTCGCTCTGAGATCCTACCTAATAGAATCTCCACTCCGCCTCGTTATGAGATAGCCAAACCAGAATGACTCGGACGAGTGACCCGTCTGAGGGAGTCTGTTCGCGATCCGAGTGAGCGTATGCCAGAACTGATAATACTCGCGGTCGACAATGATGCCCTGACTCATGGCTGACATGATATCACGGCTTCCATCATGTGATCGGACAAGCCATCGATTGTCTCACACTGTGTGTTTCGGGTGGACGAGATAGAGAGTTACATGAGGCGTTGGAGGGCGCAGATGAGCGCCGATAAGATCGTCGCCAGCCGATATGGGTGGAGAAGGAAGAGATACTTTAGTGCAAATAATGTGATGTCATCGGCCTGCAGTTGAGCCGCCACCTCGTGGCCGAGACAAAAGACGAAGTGGGACACGAGAGACGAGTTGAGAGTGCGAAGCTGAGGCGTTTATTCTCGACACCAAAGCCTTGAAGTGGCTCGATCAGGCGGACAAACTGTTTTGAGCTCGAGCGAAGTGGTTGATGTTGTCGTTGCTTTTGTGGTTATTGCCCAGGTGTTGTTGTGGTCTGTTTGCTGCCATGCGAGCTTTATGGCCTTCTTTGGCTGGCCAGCTCTCGACTATGATCGACTGGTTGGGGTTGCGGCCGAGTTGGTACCTGAGAATATTCCTATACCTAGTCATGTTGAACACTTGACGTTGGTGCAGTGAATGGACAGATGTGACCGAGGGACGAGCGCCGCGCCTCTTGGCGGCCGCAGCTTGCCGAGCTGACTGGAACATCTTGCTATCCGAATGTGTGCCATTGGTGTGAGTCGTCCAGGTGTCGCTTTCCGAGCGCCCAAGTTCGCGGGCCCGCTCGTCTTCAATCAACTCGAGAGCCTCGGGGAAGAATTGGGTACTGGTTGTCAATCGATTCATCTTCGTGAACAGGTAACACCGCTCATTGGCGTGCAACGCAGCGGACTCACTGGGCGAGCCGGCCCGCTGCTCACTTCCGCCCACACCAAGTCCGCCCGCGACAGAGGCGGGGGCGTTTGTGGAGTGATGAGCTTTGGATGGAGCTGGTCTTGAGCCGACTTTCGGGTCTGCGTTTGGATTTGATTCAACCAAAGGGCTGAGGCTGGCGAGGCCGGCGGTCGGTCGGGTTCGAGCGGTAGTGCGCGCGCGACGGCGAGCGTAGGAGATCGTTTTGCCCAGGCGATCGAAGCCAACAAACCAGTGCGGCTGCACGACCGACTGGTACTTGACGTGCCTGTGGTCTATGGTGAGCTCGTTGAAGAGACAGTTGCGACTGCTTCCGTTCACCTGCGGGTCGCGTGGGCGGCGTGGGCGGCGGGAGAGCGGCCAACAGGGCGGGCGGAGGAGTCGGTTCGTGGTAGAGAGGCGAGGGTTAGTGGTGGTCGACGAGTGTGAGCACTGTGAGCATGAGCGCGAAGCCGGCCATCAGACTGAAGCTGGCGCCAAGCCGATTCTTCGAGTGGCCGCGCTCGTCTTTGGGCTGGAGGATCTCGACGAAGATGATGTAGAGGAGCGTGCCAGTGGCGAAGGACTGGAGCAGAATCATGGCCGGGTGGTCGGAGGTGAGCTGGAAGGAGTTCTGTGCGACCACAATGAGGATTATGCCGACGGGCGACATGGCGCTGAACAGGACCAGGTGGCCGAGTGTCCAGAGGTGCGACTCGAGAGTGGCCGCGAACAGCTCGAGGCCCACGACGGCGGCGATGATGAGCTTGTGGCAGCTGATGGCCACGAACAAAGTCCACACCTTCTCCACGGAGTCCTGCGACCCGATGGCCACGCCGTCGAACAGCGAGTGCATGCCGAAGGCGGACACGATCAGGAGGCCGCGCAGGAACTTGTAGAGCTCGGTGGCGCCGGCCGAGGAGCGCGCTCGCGAGCCGGGCGTCATGACTGTGGTGGAGAGCTCGCCCAGACTGGCGCTCGAGCAGGCGGCCGAGCTGGCGGCCGAGAAGCTGTGCACATCGCCAGCGGCCAGAGTGTGAGGCGCGCCGCTCTGGGCCACAGTGGCGGCGCTTGGGGGCGACGGCGGCGTCGTGTCGGCGGCGCCGATGATCAGCTGACCGCCGCTGGTATCACAGTGGTGCTCGTGCGTGTGGCTGTTGATGAAGCGCAACATGAGCTGCTCGACGAGGTACATGAAGAAGAAGCCACAGCAGAGGGTCATCTCCAGATAAGGCACGTTGAGGGCGCTGAATTTGGCCGCGAGATCGGCGCCGAGCGTCGAGTCGACGCTGAGATCGTCGTTGAGTTGGGCCGCCGACGTCGGCAAGCTCGACGTCGAGTTCACCTGAGCGCTGGCATTGGCAATGGCCGCGCTCGGGCTGGCGCCGCCGAGGCTCAGTGGCGACGACTTTGGCGTCTGCGAGGCCGCTTGCTCTTGGCTCTGGCCCTGGACTTGGTGTTGGTGTTGGTGGTCGTGGCCGTGCTGCAGGTGAGTCTGTGGCCCGGCGCCCGCGACGCCCGCCCCACTGGCCGCCTTGTAGCTGTCGTGCGCCTCGGGAATGAGATGGCAGAAGGCGGTGGCCATGAGGACGCCGCCGCCGGCGAACATTGCGTGCTGGATGTAGTTCTGGTTCACAATCACTCGGACGGGCAGATAGCCGCAGAGAAGTGTCACGAGGAAGAGCGCCAGGCTGGCCACGAGCTTCGTCTCGGCCACCTGGTCCTCGAGCGCCGCCCACTCGCCCACATCGGCGCCCACTTCGGCCATCCTAATACTGGCTCGTGGTGATTTATTAGTTTTATCTTTATTATTCTGGCCGCCTTATCTCGCGCTCGCTGCTCGTCGGCGCACTCGGACGCACTCGGACGCTTTCGGACGCACTGATTGGCAGTGTGAGTCGCAGTGGCGGCAGTCGCCTGTCACGCGCCGCCCGCACGTCCGCCCGCCAGTCCGTCGGCGAGCCGGCCGCAGTCGAGTGGCGCTTTGCGACAGCCACTCGCTCGGCGCATCCGCTCGGCAACTCGATCAAAAGCTGGCCGCTCTTGGCGAACGCGTCACGCTCTTTATCGGCCGCCCGCACTTCTGTGTCGTCGCTCGCACGTCTCTGAGGCTCTCGCTGGCTCGTTTTCTCTCTTTCTCTCGTTCTCGCTGTATTTGTCTGGCTGTGTCTGTGAGTATCTGTGTGTGTGTGTGTGTGTCTGAGAGTCTCTCTCGCGCTCGCACTCGCCCCCGCGCTCGACGGCTTTCTCGCTCGAGCTCTCACTGGAGGCGCCCCTCTGCTCCCCACAACTCGCTCTCACCTGAGCGCGCGACACGGCCGCCGCCAACAGGTGTGTCTAATCGAGAGGCTCGCTGGTGACTGCGAGCGAGTGCACGCGCACGGCCGGCGTCGATGTGCTGGCACGAGCTCGGCGCCCGGCGGCCGGCGAGCGATCCGAGCGAGCTCTCCTCAGTGGCGCCGACACAGCGGCGCCCGAGCTACACTCAATCTGGTGCTTGGAAACTTATTTGCGGCGTCCTCGCCGAGATGGCAGATCGCAACTCGCACTCGCCCCCTCACTGTCGCCTCGCTCGCTCTCTCGCGCTCCTATTTGCATTCGCTCGCCCGCGACTCTAATTGATTTCGCACACTGACTCGAGTGCAGGCGCCAACTGGTCGCCGCCGGCCGAGGGGAAGCCAGCGTAATTCAGCTGTCAACATGGCGCCGACATCTAATTGTTTCTAACGAGCGCGATCCTCTCCGAGCCGAGCGCGAGCTCTCGTCTTGGCCGCACGGCGTCGCTTTCGACGACGACGACGACAACAACAACACCCACGACAACTAGAGAGATGGCCGGGCGACGCCGACACAGCGCGACAAAGACGACACTAAAAATGGTCTCGTCGGCCGAGTGCGGGCGCTCTTCGTACGTGGAGTCGAGTGGAGAGCAGAGTTTGCCTGCGTCCGACGAGCGCATTGACTCTGACGCGCAGTCGAGCTCGCGACTCGCAACTCGCGACAACTCGGCGCCCGACTCGCCCGCCGGTTGAGCTGTTTTATGGCCAACGCCAAACAGGCGCTCGCCCGCAATTCAAGTTCGCGCGGGTCAGCTCGAGCGACTCGACTCAGGTCTCGCTTGTCGACAGTTCAAACAATGCGCTCGACAGGTGGGGGCGTGCCGCCCGTCGATCGGCCCAGACCGGACCGAACTCGACTCACTCCCACAGGCACGTCGTTGCGACACTCTTTGTGTTGTCGCCCGCGCCGCCGACCTGCAGGCTGGAGGTTGCAGAATTGAGACTGCAGCCTGCAGACTGCTGAGTGCAAGTGGCAGCTCCAGTGCGAGATCAGCAAACAGTGTGCAGGTTCGAGTGCGCGACTAG